>JARLTB010000122.1:15487500-15535000 GCA_030141615.1 Unio pictorum
TATGGGGTTTATATCATTTTAAAAGGAATGTCTATGGGATTTATAGCATTTTAAAAGGAATGTCTATGGAATTTATAGCATTTTAAAAAGAATGTCTATGGGATTATAGTATTTTAAAAGGAATGTCTATGAGATTTATAGCATTTTAAAAGGAATCTCTATGGGATTTATAGCATTTTAAAAGGAATGTACATTAATCTATTCACTCTGCTTGAGTGATATGATGCAAAGTATTGTACTACTTTAGAATATCTGATATTTGTTATGCATCAATAAATATGTCATATAAATGTGTACTTCCATTTTATTTGACAGAGTTTACACATATTGATGGCTGTTAACGTTACTTTCATATATAATAACACCTTGTTTTAAAATAATTATTTCGTTTCAGTCACCTGATATATCCGTAAAATATTATTATATTTTATGCAGGTTCCTTTCACATTTTCTTCAGACTCTTGAACAACAAATGTTAAACATGATAATTTAATAAATCTAAATTATCACGAACACTATTCAGGTGCCGACTATTAATAGTAGTAGTAGTTAGTAGTATTAGCAATTTAATTTAGAGTATCCTAGCAACGCTTTTTTAAAGCTAGAAAGAAAAACATAACTATCATCTGTAGTCGAATTAGAACTAAAAGTCATTTAATAAGTTTATCCTTTTATTTTTCGTTACAAATGCGAAACGAAGTATTCTGTAAACACAAAATCTGTTGTTATTGACAAATATTGTAATATATATACCAGTTGTTGCTTCGACAAGAATTACAAACAACATTTAATATACATACAATATGTACATGTGCTGTTCACGTGGTATGTCTTTTTATGTACTAGTGTGTCATAAGCAGGTTATAAACATATGACAGATAACAATCGTGATTCTTACATTTTCAAGAGCACTCTTTTGAGTAAAGTTGAATTGAAAAAGAGTTATATATTTTATTAAAAAAAACATACAATCACAGTGTAAACGTCAGACGAAGAGAAGACAAAAGTTCATATTTTTGTTTTCAGATAGCAAAGGACAACGCTTAGGAGCATAGCCATTTTTCCATGTTTAACTGCTAGGCAATTCAAGACACACAAACTTAATTTCATCCTTTTAAGATATCAGAGCAGTTCACATATTACATCATTGTATCATATGCTTACATATTTACATGCCAAAATGTGATAAAATGTAGTATCACATGATTACATATTTACATACTAAAATGTGATAAAATGTAGTATCATATGCTTAAAAATTATATTGTAAAAAGAGAAAAAGCTTTAGAATGTGATTCGTAACTGCTATTTTGCATACCTCTTTTTAAAAAAAAATAAAAACGGTTGTCCTTATATCGAAATCCATGTATAACCGTAATCCAAATCTAAACGTTTTCGAACATATACTTTAAGTTCAAATAATCGTGCAAGAATGCTCGAGTATATATATATATATATATATATATATATATATATATATATATATATATATATATATATATATATATATATAGAGAGAGAGAGAGAGAGAGAGAGAGAGAGATATATATATATATATATATATATATATATATATATATATATATATATATATATATATATATATATATATGGAGAGAGAGAGAGAGAGAGAGAGAGAGAAAGAGAGAGAGAGAGAGATGCAGTTCAAACTACGGAATGTTTTATCATTTCTTGGAGATATGCTTTCCTTTGACTCTGATTATAGCAGACAGTAAATATGTGCAACGTTCAATTAAAAAAATTACAACTTTTGTTAGTTATTTGCTTTAGAAAAGAAAAACTTAAAGTAGTCTTTTATTTTACTCAATTGCTACTATTTTGGAATAATACTGTTTATCTCCATTATTTAATTAGCAAAAAAAGACATATTAAAATGGTTTGCAATAAGGATAGGTATAAAGTTACTGAATAAAACATTTGGAAAAGCAAAAGCAAATACTAGAAACGAAAGTATACAAATTAATCACAAAAGCAAACCCGAGTACAGAATGTAAGCTTAAATACAATGAGCATGAATTAATAACCTAAACTAATGTGAGCCTAAGCATTCATTTTAAAAGAGCAATGACAAAGAAAGGAAGTTTCACACGTTAACGTCAAACTGCATAAAAAAGCGTGAATCAATAAAGATATTGTTTTTTAATGATACAAATAAGACTAAATTACCTGTTTTAACGCGACATCCACATATCTTCAAACCTGCAAACACAGATATAAGAGACAACTAATTTCAATGCTTACTTGAACCACATTTTGCAATTTATAGTTATATGCAATATTGATACGTTGTAAATATACTATAACACCATCCAGTTAAATATAATCCTTAATCCTTCTCTTAATTATTATTATACTCGCAACATTTCACAAATATCTGTAATAGGCAATACGTTTCCATAAGTCATTCAAAATTGTTCTCTTACCCTAACCACAATGATAGCAATTTAAATTTACAAGTGGTCATTAACTACATACATAGCCAGAACAGAAAATTAATTCAATCATCACACCTTCCCTCTCGGTATTCTACAAACCCACTTTTGTAAACACAAGCCATCCAATTTTATCAGCAAAGTCCAGTGGTCAGGAACTAGACTTTCAATATTGTCTAGGGACAAGAGTGTACTGTCACTTAAAAAGGTGAGCGGTCGAGTGTTTAAAATCTACTTTTCTAAACACACTACTATCGATTTTTAAAATTGTCAAAGTGACCAATTATAGCAGTATACTAAAAATGCTCCCCAGGGTTAATGTTCTTGGCGTTTGCTGTGATGTAGTAGTATTTTGGCTATATAGCCGATATGCCATATCAACACATTCTCTCTCTACTCGGAACAAAACACACATAAGATTTTGTAATTAGTTTATATCCATCTCTTTAAATATGTCCGAATAATTTACTGTATAACTGGAATTTGAAACACATTGGGATTTATACAAATTCTGTTTAGGGCGTATAATAATATCGATATGCGGACATAAATGAAAACTTAAATCAATAATGCAAGTTAAAATAAATATATAACAAATTAGGTGACGCTAGATAAGGGTCTATATATGCTGTACACAACAGATTGTAAGTTCCAAACCAGCAATTTTAGTAAATTATTCCATATTTAGTCTGCTAATTAATCAGTTTAACCTGTCTTCAGTCTTGAAAATCGTTAACTAGAGGTTAGCATATGTACTGAGAAGATATATATATATGAAAGTTTTACCGTGTTGGCCGTTTATTAACCTCTTAATTCATGAGCATGTGCATTGATACATTTTGCTCTTCAGCCGTATGCTGCTGAATCCAAATCTTGTTATTATATGTTTATCATAAATGTATGTTAAAAATGGTGTCAGCATGTGCAAATTGATTTCACTTTCATAGCGCTAAAATTGGTATCGAACGACACCTTAAGCAACGGAAATTGAGGTACAACATTTTGAGCCATACCTACATGCAAGCGTCAATGATTTTCTGCACGCAATTATGAATCATAGCGGTGACATGTTGTCGTTTAGAAAACGTTTCATTGATATAAGAGATGAAATAATTAAACCATAACACTGACACAATTGTATTTCTTTGTTTACCGTCATTTGTTTAAAAGTACACTTCTGACTCGAATTAAATTTCATTTGCATGTTCCAGGTAAATTAGATCTGGTTGTCGAATTATCATTACATGATTTATAATTTAGTGAAGTACTTCCTTCAGGAACTTTAAGTGGTATATTGACCGCATTGATTTAGGTTTGCATGATTGAAATAATTAGTGAGCTTGGTTAATATGAAAACTTACACGTGCTCAATTTGTTTGTTTGTTTGATTAGTATTTTTAACGTAGCTTCAACAATTTGTCAGTCATATCACTATGATGTCAGCAGTGAGACAGTTTATATTGATGTCTAGCACTGAGGCATCATGTTGCAGACATGTAGCATGATGTCCCACCCAGTCACATTATCCTGAGACCAGGCCGACCAGACCTAACACTGACCTCTTAATGCTGAGCGCCAAGCGAGGCAGCTGTTAGTACCATTTTTGTAAGTCTTTCTTATGACTCGGCCGGGGATCGAACCCACGACCTCCCGCTTCCGCGGCGGACGCTCTAACCACTGAGCGATTGGAATTAACTGCGACAATAAAACTAGACACATTATCCTGACACCAGGCCGACCATACCTAACACTGACCTCTTAATGCTGAGTGCCAAGCGAGGCAGCTGTTAGTACCATTTTTGTAAGTCTTTCTTATGACTCGGCCGGGGATCGAACCCACGACCTCCCGCTTCCGCGGCGGACGCTCTAACCACTGAGCGATTGGAATTAACTGCGACAATAAAACTAGACACCTGCTAGTAGTCTAATGAACTGTGATTTGTGTAACTATTGGAGCTATTATTCCTGCTTACAGTGAACTCACTGGGGCGGGGGTGATGGGTATGATGAGTTAATGTGCTCTTTGTATACCTTGTTTGTAATTAGAAAGTATGATCAGTTGCTGAAATAAACAATAAATAAATTGTCAGTGAGATGTTCGACTAATAGAAACATTGTGAAAGATAAAATGAACAGTGTTTGCTGAGATAAACTGAGCATGTCTATCGATGTTTTAGTCCAGACTATATATAAATTAGTGTGGAATAAAGAAGAGATAAGGAATAAATCAGATTAAAAATAAAAGTGATTTCCTCAGGAAAACACGAGTAAAGGAGAGTTAGCATAACCTTTGTGACTTGCGACATATTTATTGGTCCTTGGTCCTAGATGTGGACGCCCCCTCCTTATTGACTATCACTCCATGTAATAATATGCATATTAACAAATGAAGTAAAAGTTATCCTGAGTATTATGCTGACCTTAATTGGAATTAGTACATATGCACACACAAAAATACACCGATGCATATTCTCTACCATAATGCACATGACATAGGGTTATAGTGATGATGGTGATGGTGGCAATTTAAGAAATGAGGAAATCAATAATACAATTTGAACCAGTTATAGTCTGTGTCTACATCCCCGTTTCTTTGTAATCCCGCCCCCCCCCCTGCCGATTTCAGTAACGAAAAGCATAAACAAGATAAAAAGTAAATAAAACTTAATTCAGTCATTCATTCATTGATAATTTCTAACCCGATTGCGAAAAGGGTGTCCATAACACCTTTATCGTCTGCGCGTCTGATGCTTATCTGAAGAAATTATAAATCAATGAATGAACTGAGTAAGATTTATGGATTTTTTAATTTTTGTATGCCTTTCGTTACTGAAATCGGCAATGTGTAGAAACAAACGGGGATTTAGACACAGGCTATTGTTAAATGGGATGATTATTTTAATCTAATAGCCCCATTTCTACTCAGAAGTTTCATGTCTGACGTTGATTAAAAAAAAATACAATTGTGATTAAACTAGCGTTTAAAATCATAACTTTTCTCTAAAATGCAAGCATAACTTACCTTCATCGGACATTCTGGCTTTGCCGTCAAGTAGATAATGGTTGCGCACAGCTTTTGCTCAGACTCGGACAGTATACGCTGTAAAAAGAAAATAATAGTTGAAAATCTTCATTCTTACTTGATATTCTTCAACGAACTGAAATTTATGTCAGAGTCAATTTAAAGACATTTTTACAGAGTCTTTGAGTTTCAGATGAGTTGGTAAGTAATCCTTTAAGTTGTTAATTTCTCTGATCTGCTTTCCACTAGAAAAGTTGATGCGAGCGTTAATCGATCCCTAGTACCCAAGTTTGTTACGTCACAATACATGATAGCCGATGGTAGTGACTATAAATGGAAACTAAATAAACGTGACGTAGGCTCATATACATAGATTATCAGAAGGACAGGGCACTGTCACTACGGTACAGTGAACTTGAGTTTAAAACCCAAAGCTATACAATATCTGAAAATAATGTCATTATTTTCTTTATTTTTGTGGGTTAAAAAAGTAAAGCAATGTTTTCTAATTGTATTAGCCACTTTTCCGGGTAGCACAATAACTTTCAAGCTGGTCTGTAGTGACTAAGTTTAATATTTCATAAAGTTATTTTAGCTGTAACAACAATATTTTTAATTTTATTATTTATTCAAGAAAGCAATTTTGACCCATCTTTCACTGTGCAAATGATTTTGTCGTAATCGTTTCATACTGTCGACAACAACATTTAAGTTCACAATCAGTGTTACTGTTTTCGATAGCTTCTGATAATTTTGCAAGTGTCGTATTGGATCTAAAACTAACGGGAATAATAAGGGTGCATTGGATAATTATCTGCTAGCATTTCTTTGAACAAGTTGATAAATTTGATAGATTACGAGTCAGTGTTTGGTCATTTAGCTGCACTGACAACAATATATTCGCCTTTTAATTGATGATTTCTTGCGTTGGTATGTTTATTATCACACAACTGGATAACCGTAATCTTTTCAATGCCATGAAACTGCCGTCATCGTTAACTAAAATGGTGGTCACTACTTGAGAATTACTAGTGTATTTATTTTACGTAAAATGTGTTTGTTAGCATCTCCTAACACCGTCATATCAAATGATAACATCATCCTGGTACAATCAGTATATATTGTAACGTAGCTTTGGATAATGGACATCTACATTATGTATTAATTTTGTCAGGATTGTAGATTGTAGTGGTCATTTGTAAACAACATAATACATAGCTAACATTTGTCTATGATTGTATATTACATGGTAAGATAAGGATCATTTGTAAACAACATGTTAACTTGGACTTAGGTTCAGGACATTGGTCATTATATGGTAAGATAAAGATCATATGTAAAGAACATGTTACATAGCTAACATATGTCTATGATTGTATATTACATGGCAAGATAAGGATCATTTGTAAACAACATGTTACATAACTAACATTTGTTTATGATTGTATATTACATGGTAAGATAAAGATCATTTGTAAACAACATATTACATAGCTAACATATGTCTATGATTGTATATTACATGGCAAGATAAGGATCATTTGTAAACAACATATTACATAACTAACATTTGTTTATGATTGTATATTACATGGTAAGATAAGGATCATTTGTAAACAACATGTTACATAGCTAACATATGTCTATGATTGTATATTATATGGTAAGACAAAGATCATTTGTAAACAACATGTTACATAGCTAACATTTGTCTATGATTGTATATTACATGGCAAGATAAAGATCATTTGTAAACAACATGTTACATAGCTAACATATGTCTATGATTGTATATTACATGGTAAGATAAAGATCATTTGTAAACAACATATTACATAACTAACATTTGTCTATGATTGTATATTACATGGTAAGATAAAGATCATTTGTAAACAACATGTTACATAACTAACATTTGTCTATGATTGTATATTACATGGCAAGATAAGGATCATTTGTAAACAACATATTACATAACTAACATTTGTCTATGATTGTATATTACATGGTAAGATAAAGATCATTTGTAAACAACATATTACATAACTAACATTTGTCTATGATTGTATATTACATGGTAAGATAAAGATCATTTGTAAACAACATGTTACATAACTAACATTTGTCTATGATTGTATATTACATGGTAAGATAAGGATCATTTGTAAACAACATATTACATAGCTAACATATGTCTATGATTGTATATTACATGGCAAGATAAAGATCATTTGTAAACAACATGTTACATAGATAACATATGTCTATGATTGTATATTACATGGTAAGATAAAGATCATTTGTAAACAACATGTTACATAACTAACATTTGTCTATGATTGTATATTACATGGTAAGATAAAGATCATTTGTAAACAACATATTACATAGATAACATATGTCTGTGATTGTGTATTACATGGTAAGATAAAGATCATTTGTAAACAACATATTACATAGCTAACATTTGTCTATGATTGTATATTACATGGTAAGATAAAGATCATTTGTAAACAACATGTTACATAAATAACATTTGTCTATGATTGTATATTACATGGTAAGATAAAGATCATTTGTAAACAACATATTACATAGGTAACATTTGTCTATGATTGTATATTACATGGTAAGATAAAGATCATTTGTAAACAACATATTACATAACTAACATTTGTCTATGATTGTATATTACATGGCAAGATAAGGATCATTTGTAAACAACATGTTACATAGATAACATATGTCTATGATTGTATATTACATGGTAAGATAAAGATCATTTGTAAACAACATATTACATAGCCAACATTTGTCTATGATTGTATATTACATGGTAAGATAAAGATCATTTGTAAACAACATATTACATAGCTAACATTTGTCTATGATTGTATATTACATGGCAAGATAAGGATCATTTGTAAACAACATGTTACATAGATAACATATGTCTATGATTGTATATTACATGGTAAGATAAAGATCATTTGTAAACAACATATTACATAACTAACATATGTCTATGATTGTATATTACATGGTAAGATAAAGATCATTTGTAAACAACATATTACATAACTAACATATGTCTATGATTGTATATTACATGGTAAGATAAAGATCATTTGTAAACAACATATTACATAGCCAACATTTGTCTATGATTGTATATTACATGGTAAGATAAAGATCATTTGTAAACAACATATTACATAACTAACATTTGTCTATGATTGTATATTACATGGCAAGATAAGGATCATTTGTAAACAACATGTTACATAACTAACATTTGTCTATGATTGTATATTACATGGCAAGATAAGGATCATTTGTAAACAACATGTTACATAGCTAACATATGTCTATGATTGTATATTACATGGCAAGATAAAGATCATTTGTAAACAACATGTTACATAGATAACATATGTCTGTGATTGTGTATTACATGGTAAGATAAGGATCATTTGTAAACAACATGTTACATAGCTAACATATGTCTATGATTGTATATTACATGGCAAGATAAAGATCATTTGTAAACAACATATTACATAACTAACATTTGTCTATGATTGTATATTACATGGTAAGATAAAGATCATTTGTAAACAACATATTACATAACTAACATTTGTCTATGATTGTATATTACATGGCAAGATAAGGATCATTTGTAAACAACATGTTACATAACTAACATTTGTCTATGATTGTATATTACATGGCAAGATAAGGATCATTTGTAAACAACATGTTACATAGCTAACATATGTCTATGATTGTATATTACATGGCAAGATAAAGATCATTTGTAAACAACATGTTACATAGATAACATATGTCTGTGATTGTGTATTACATGGTAAGATAAGGATCATTTGTAAACAACATGTTACATAGCTAACATATGTCTATGATTGTATATTACATGGCAAGATAAAGATCATTTGTAAACAACATATTACATAACTAACATTTGTCTATGATTGTATATTACATGGTAAGATAAGGATCATTTGTAAACAACATATTACATAACTAACATTTGTCTATGATTGTATATTACATGGCAAGATAAGGATCATTTGTAAACAACATGTTACATAACTAACATTTGTCTATGATTGTATATTACATGGCAAGATAAGGATCATTTGTAAACAACATGTTACATAGCTAACATATGTCTATGATTGTATATTACATGGCAAGATAAAGATCATTTGTAAACAACATGTTACATAGATAACATATGTCTGTGATTGTGTATTACATGGTAAGATAAGGATCATTTGTAAACAACATGTTACATAGCTAACATATGTCTATGATTGTATATTACATGGCAAGATAAAGATCATTTGTAAACAACATGTTACATAGATAACATATGTCTATGATTGTATATTACATGGTAAGATAAAGATCATTTGTAAACAACATATTACATAACTAACATTTGTCTATGATTGTATATTACATGGCAAGATAAGGATCATTTGTAAACAACATGTTACATAACTAACATTTGTCTATGATTGTATATTACATGGCAAGATAAGGATCATTTGTAAACAACATGTTACATAGCTAACATATGTCTATGATTGTATATTACATGGCAAGATAAAGATCATTTGTAAACAACATGTTACATAGATAACATATGTCTGTGATTGTATATTACATGGTAAGATAAAGATCATTTGTAAACAACATGTTACATAACTAACATTTGTCTATGATTGTATATTACATGGCAAGATAAAGATCATTTGTAAACAACATATTACATAACTAACATTTGTTTATGATTGTGTATTACATGGTAAGATAAAGATCATTTGTAAACAACATATTACATAACTAACATTTGTTTATGATTGTGTATTACATGGTAAGATAAAGATCATTTGTAAACAACATATTACATAACTAACATTTGTTTATGATTGTATATTACATGGTAAGATAAAGATCATTTGTAAACAACATATTACATAGATAACATTTGTCTATGATTGTATATTACATGGTAAGATAAAGATCATTTGTAAACAACATATTACATAGCTAACATATGTTTATGATTGTATATTACATGGTAAGATAAGGATCATTTGTAAACAACATATTACATAGCTAACATTTGTCTATGATTGTATATTACATGGTAAGATAAAGATCATTTGTAAACAACATATTACATAGCTAACATATGTTTATGATTGTGTATTACATGGTAAGATAAAGATCATTTGTAAACAACATATTACATAGCTAACATATGTTTATGATTGTATATTACATGGTAAGATAAAGATCATTTGTAAACAACATGTTCACCTGGACTTGGGTTCAGGACATTGCTTGTTCCCTTACAGAAAGCATTGACTTCCTTATGCGGTCAGATTCTTTGTTGAAAGTTAACTAAACGAATATGACCTTGTTTACGAGCTTGATGAAATTTCCATTGGAAATGACTGAACTTCAAGGCATATTGTTGTTTCATACGTCAGGTTACAGATTTGATATCAGGTAAAACAAATAAAAAGTTATTTATTGCTGGTTTTAAATCAATCTTTTTGTATATAATTTTAGAGTATTTTTTTATTTAAATTATTTATTGAAATAACACAGAGCTCATTGACATTTTGGACAAAAATAATATTTTGGAGTTAGAGGTGAGACCTCTATTTCAGACATTGAAGTCGAATTAATTCCTTAATTCCTTTCTTTTTCGTGTGTGTTCCAAAAGTTGTGATGTGATACGTCAGAGATCGACCTGCCATTTAATGTATACTACGACAGTGAATTGCTTACATTGAAAATGGCCTCGCCTTTATCATCCTATCAAAACAGTTATTAAGAACCAAACCAATACATTGTGTGACAAACATGAAACTAAATGCGTGTAATATGTAACTGTTTTCAAATTGTTTGATCAAAACACGACATCTCTATGCACAAGAAAATCGGGGTTATGGTCACTACCATCTGTTTTCAAATAGTCTAACATAACTTTACATCCAAAAGAACCTGGATTTCTAAAGTGTTTGTTGAAGATTGAATATTTGTAATTTGTATATGGCAAACACTTGGATTACAGCCAAATACCTCCTTTTTACAAGAGTGGTAATACTAATTAACGATAACACTTGGGAACACAAGGAGTGTCCACTTGTTTTCGAGGTTATTAAGATTCAGATGCTAACCTTTTCTCGTGTCCAGTTTATTTTGTTTTGTACACAGTGAGATAAATAGTAATTTAAAATAGTTCGTACTTACTGATTACTATTTGAGACAAGAAAGGTGCTTATATCGATCCCATTCACTTGTCATCTCTGCACCAACGTTCTAAATATTACTTGAATGAATGAATCATATATAATGAACATATTTTTGAGCCCTTGACTTAAACCTTACCTTAATTCCAGTCTGTGTTTCGCACCTAGTTCCTGGAAAGACATTAGCAATGCTTCTATTAATATTTATTTAGCAATATCGATTTACAAGTGTGCATTACACCTTTATTAGTTATTTTAGTACCCATATAAAACAGCTATGATAAGGTTTTTAATTATTTTTTATAAAATATCTTATTTTGTTGGGTGTTAGCACATACGTTCATATGTATATAAAATTATAAATGTGGAAGAAGAGCACGTTTAATTGGTAATGCATTCATAACGATAAAACTTCATTTTAAGATCGAGTTCCCTGTTAACCTTCGTTAATAAATATTTTTTGGGTACTAATTATTATTCTTGTAATTATATTGCATTGATCAAATAATACACCCCCAGTGACTGATTTAAAGTAGTACTGAATTACCTGAAGAAGGACTTTGTACGTGTCTGTCGCAAAATAGAAGTAGACAATACTACGATCGATAGGGTTGAACAGCTTAACCCTCTTGAATACTTTCAAACTATGATCCTAAGCGTTGCGTGAACAGCAGACGCATAGTTCATAGAGTGACGGGCTCGTAATTAAAGGATCTCTTGATCAATACAGGCCAAGTACATCCTAGGTCTTTAATCATGGTATGCCCTTCGGAAAGGTTCTTAGCTCTCACTTAGCACTCACCTCGGCATCATATAGTCAATTATGTGTTAAAAGTCTTTAAACAAAACCTGTAGTCATTGTTATTGAATATGTAAACCCTGTAAAAGTTAGCGTTCTTGTATATACGGTTTTCTTTAAAGTAGTTTTAACGAAGTCTGCAGTATGGTAATTTATAATGATATCTAGCACTGGGACATAATGCCGCACACATGTAGCAACAAGTCCCACCAGGCATATTAAACTGACACCAGGCCGTGTCATAATGTTGAGCTCCATGGCGAGTCAGCTGCTAGTACCATCTTTATAATAAGTCTTTGATATGATTTGATCGGGATTCGAACCCGATTCCTTACGCAACCGAGGCGGACGCTCTAACCTCTTACATTATCTAAGCAGTCTCCATAAATATCAATTCTATTAAAGAATGATTCTGTATGGCTGCGGCATAATTCTCAAGTGCATGACATCACTATAAACCATAACACTGCAGACATCGTAGCGATATAACTGGCAAAATGTAAAGTAAAGCTAAAATCCCAATGAGAGAGAGAGAGAGAGAGAGAGAGAGAGAGAGAGAGAGAGAGAGAGAGAGAGAGAGAGAGAGAGAGAGAGAGAGAGATATGGGGGTGGGATCCGGGTTGAAACAACAAAGAAAGAAAATATGTAAAAGGTATGGATTAGTTTCTTCGATTAATAAACAACTGATATATTTGGAACTCATAAATTAAGTAATACTGCCTTTTTACAAACTGGAAGTTGATATGGTAATAATTTTCGAAACAGTGCTCCTTTACTAGATGGATAGGTAGGTAGGTAATTAGGTAGGTAGGTAGGTAGGTCGGTCGGTCGGTATGTAGGTAGGTAGGTAAGTAGGTAGGTAGGTAGGTAGATAGATAGATAGATAGATAGATAGATAGATAGATAGATAGATAGATAGATAGATAGATAGATAGATAGATAGATAGATAGATAGATAGATATTGTGCGTATTGTGCAACATTACTGAGCAAAAAAGTGTTTCCTGTTGCACCTTTGAAAAGAACAAAAGTAGATTAAAATGTGACAGACGCATAAGATAATCATAAAGCCACTGTTCATATCGTGATTTATATCGTGGGAGCTATACAAAGGCGTAGCTGGGGTGGGTGGCAGAGGGGACGGATGTCTCCTGGCGCAAGACTAGTGGGGGCGCTAAAATGGGTTTGAAAAAAGTTGTATGTGAAATAATGGGTTTCAGAGTTGAGGGAGTGGAGGCGTTAAAATGAATCATGTTACCGGGCTCCAAACACTCTAGCTACGCCTCTGGAGCTTTAGAAGCTATTGTTACATCCTTGTTTTTAAATAATTAAGTATTTTGCCAAGAGTAAGTTGACGTCTTTATCAATTTTTTTTCCATGTTTTGTTTGTCAAATATCTATTTTTTTTCCACAGTAGTTTTAGAAAGTCCACACTTTGTAATTTTAACTATGTCAAGTTCATTTTTTAGTAAGTTTTTTTATCACCTGCTCCATTTTTAATTATTTCGTCAAGTTTTCTTATATGTTGGTCGTAATATCAGTTATAATTTAGCAGCCTCTAATTTTCATGCACCTTTATATCTTCTCATATCACTTCCTTTTTTGGTGGTGTATATATATTCTTCGGTGTCTACAAGTCCATTTAATCAATCCTGAAATTCATATGTTATAGTAGGAGCATGACTTGTCTGCTTTTTTTAATTAAATCTTTAAATTAGATATCTCATAAAACTCGATCTTCCTCGCCGTGACACTTGCATTTTGTGATACACGAACTATATAGACATGAATTGGATACGATAACATGTCGTTGGTTTTCGAAGTCAGAAGTTTTATACATGTATCTCGAACAAATCAAATCTTGAACAAATCAAATATGTGAGAGGTAATATGCAAATGATGGAAGGATGTAAGAAGATTTTATCCACCGAAGAAATTACATTAGGGGGATGTTGAACGAACACTTAAGCATACCTTGTTCTAGAAGTGGTCAGTAACATTGATGGGGTCCTGAGTAGTCTAAAGCGCTACGGATCACTGCCATCTGTCTGCGTGGGTTTGTCCATTGTGGGTATGTGATAAAGCTTGCCAATAACTTCTCGTTTGTCAGTGGTTCTTTTCGGGGTTTTCCTGGATTCTTCCTCTATCGTGTATACTACCCGTCATGTATAGCCTATCGTGTGATGAAAATGACATTAAACCCTACAACAACAACAACAACAACAACAACAACAACAACAACAACATAACATTGTGATTAGTATTGATTTGGAACAAACATCTGCAACAACTAATTACGCAACCTTATTATAGTTGTATAAAATATCAATACATATCAATCGCACCTGGGATATGGTATTAATCAGTTTGTTGCTTAAAAATTTTTAATTGAAAATATTCGTTGGCAGTGTGATGTAGCAGCAGAAGGGTGAATCGGACAACTTGAAATAGAGGCGTCCTTTTGACAAATGGAGCCTTAACGATTTTAGAGTTCTATTTGTCAAATTAGGGGTTTCTCAAAACCAAAAGAAATACAGAGAGGGTGAATCGGACAACTTGGAATAGAGGCGTCTTTTTGGTAATCCAAAGCTTCCTCATAAATGCTTAATAGAAGTGTCCACGGGCAAACAGAATTTTAAAAAAACGACGCCAATGTCGTTGTCACCATCCCGTTGCTGCTAACGGATTAACCGAATTAGCTATAGATACGATCCAATCCGACGCGATATCGTGTCTGAGGATCGTGTATACTTATCGTCACAAATCCATGTGGGGTAGCTCGGGCACCACTAAAGAAATTTTGAAATCGATTATAATCCATATCGGAGCACCAAGTTTGCCAGATATTTCGTAACGTATGAGTATCAACTCCATTAAACATGCATAATAAATTACAATTATCTCTGATCACCTTCGGGATCTGTGTGTAGCGTTGAGTGACATATATCACGTCAGAGTTTTTGTGACGCCCTCGGGAGAATATCCTAGCTGGATTCTTTTGTTGGTCCAACATTACATCATCGTACACAACGAGGTTGTTAACACATATATCCAAGTCTTCCACGGATGGCGCTTCGTCGATATCTGTGATAAACTCAATAACGCTTCCGCCGTAAGCTTCTGAAACTGTTTCATTATAATCTTTTAACACTTGATAACAGTTGTAATCTGATTAGTTGTTTAAACTCGCGTAATTGTTCATCAAGTAATCTATGGTCGGTATTAATCTCTTCGTAATAGTCTACGTGTGATTTTAACCAATAATGTGGGGATAAACCAACAAATGGTTGTGGTTGACCATGATAGCCGCACATAATAATTTTTGTTGTTTTCGTTGATAACCATTCAAGGAATATTTGTAATATTTTCAACGATACCGTGCATATTTCATCCCATATAATGACATCAGGGATAAATTTCTCACCCATTCTTTCAGGATTCCACGCATCACCTTTCCATGGAAAGAAGCTGTGATAAGTACAACCATTTACCCCACGCTGTATCATCTCTCTTGCAAGTCTATGAGTTGGCGTTAACACAATCATGTTGAATTTATCTTTAAATGAATCAATCACACGAGTTGTCTTTCCTGACCCACCACAACCGTTTAAGTAAATAGTTTTATATCTACATACAGGATCAGATATCGGTGGTGCATTAGAAAATTCTGATAATTGGTTGCTTTTCAAATATTTATCGTCCATCGTAACATCAGCAGTTTTACAATATTCGTGTAGCGTCTCCTCTTTAAATCTCTAACATCCCCACGCTTCCTCCGGGGATGTGAATTCAGCCACTGCTGATCTGTATTTGTTGTGTATATACATCGAATCAGTGGCTACTCTAACCGCGGTATTAGGAAATCTATTTATCATCGAAAATAGATTAATAGCAGAATAACTAAGCATAGATGATCTTAAGTGTGTATATTGGGAACTTATCCATCACAGCAGGTAACAATTGTACCCAACTTAGTCCTATTGGATAGAAAAGCATCTTTACGAGTTACAAGTTTTCCATGTTTCGTTAAATCTGCTACAATAAAATCGTATTCAGCGCTGTCTATGATCAAACGCGAGGAATATTTTGCATTGTCATACCTTCCACCTTGAGTAAATTTACCGATTATTCTTCATCCAAAATCTTTTACTTGCCTGTTTTCAATTTCAAATAACTGCCTAGACCAATCCATGATTTGTTGTTCATTGAAAATCTCCGATTTTCCATTCGAAGAATTTCCATCAGGAAATTGTTTTCGTTGTTCGCTAATTATACTATCTAGATCGGGTTGGGGTAGCCAAACTTCTTTCTGAGCTCGATAACACACAATTGCTTCGGAAATAATCAGCGATATCAGCATACCACAATCAATCATGTATCTCTATAACACAATTGGCATCCAGTGTTTTTCAGACATATGTCTACCAATCTAAACATAACTACACGGATGTAACCCTGTAGATAATTCAAATGATACCACACGAGCGAATCCAGTTAAATCAAAATCAGGCAATGGACCATTAACAGAAACACGAGTCATTTCATGTGTGGGGTGTCCAAATCGTTTAAAGTATTTAGCACATTCTCCATATCCTAGAAAACTCCCTGGACAACACGCAGATATATCAGTTGAAATCATACCCTCGCGGTGGTATTTTGTATTCCACAGTCCTCCATGGCCGAATTTAAGACAGCTGGATTGAACATCCAATAAATAATCACTTCGTGTTGGACGCCATGAGTTCTTTTCTCGTGCAAAATGAGCTACCACTGATGGAATCGTAAAACTATCCGTGAGTAGTTTTTCATGGAAATTATTCGAGTTTTCACATGAGTATTTTACAGCGATATTTTTCATCCTCGAGTGTAACTCTTCAGTGCGATATAATTCTCCATTCGGTCTTACCAATTAATCAAATCCTGATTCGAAATCTTCAGCGCTGCGAAGTAGCCACACTGACATAGGATCATCTTTACACAACGCATGAATAGCATCGAATAACGTCTCTTCATAGAACACATCCTTACAAAACTTCACAGGGATATATATTACGGTTCTATCTCGTGGAAATACATTTACTGCAGGTGTCAATGCGTGTTCGTTATGATCAATAATTTCAATTAGAGCTCCTTTTAATTTATATTTTGATTCGTGTAATACTTCTCCGGTTATCGTCGCTACCGATATTGGAAATCTTAATGACGTTTCTAATTTGATTATATCTTGAATTGTTGCCCCATGCTTCTTCACTGTCAATCCCCATTCGGTTATTTTTTTACGTAGTTTTTCAGTTAATTTATTTCCACGGGATGCATTCGTGAAGTGTTCCATTACCCGTTCTGCTACACAATTGAGTGGCAAAGCCACTCACGACGTTTTCATAGGTGCTAGTTTTTCAATACTTGGCTTTTCATTTAGCGGATATATTCCATAAACATCTGCTGTTACAGGATAAGATCTCTCGTAGAAAGGTTTGTCAATTCCAGTTAGAATTCATGGTCTGGAATCTCGACTCACAATGACAGTTTTTTATCTTTGAGAATTGGTTCAAATTTATCTCTGATAATCCATTTCCCTTCATCTACGATAATGAATTTCATTCTAAAAAAAATACTTTTTTCCCCCAAGATGTGAGATTATCTCAGCTGCTCTTTCGTCGTTCATGGTAGCATCGATTGTGGGTACATTGACATCATCATCAATAATTCGAAATGTCGACCACGTATGAGATGCTCCATCGTGCTTAAATTCATTAAAACAATAACGAATTTTACTCAACACGGTTCTATCGTCTATTAGACTTTTTGGTATATCAGAGATTCTATCAAGATTAAATCTAGCATTTTTCCAAGGCGCAATTTTCGATGATCTCTCGAACTCCTTCATGCTATAATTAAAACAAGTATTTAAATAGAGAGTTTTTTATATAATGAATCATTGCAAATGGCTCATGATTGGATCAGTAACCCCGTCGAAAATCATACATGTAATCATTATAACCTATACACTTTCCCGGTGTATGGGTACTCTTTTGTATTCATACAACCTAGGATTTTGTCTAGGTTGTAATTATCACGTATGAATGTAGACCCGCCCCCGTCATTGTATATATCCATCCATTATCATTCATTCATCCATTATCATTCATTCATCCATTATTATTGTCATTGAATTGTACAATCACGCCATTGACGTCATTCATTGTATATAAATCCATTCAAATTCAGTCTAATCTATATATGTATATATGTATTTATGTATGTATGTAATTGGGATGTCATTCCGTAAGCATACCTTCTTAGATTTCTAACCCGTTGTTTGACGAGTTAGATATCTTCATAGGAGATTATGTTTAGTGGTACATGTATTGTGACGTCTATTCCCTAAGCGTACCTTCTTAGATTTCTAACCCGTTGTTTGACGAGTTAGTTATCTTTATAGGAGATTATTTTTAGTGGTACCTGTATTGTTATAATCTCTATGCGTCTCCGATATGAAGATACCTGAGGAGCATATGGGGGTCATAATATATAATCGCATATAATCGCATAATATCCCTATGCGTGAGTAAAAAGAACAACAAATTACCACGAACGGGGTCCATAACGCATAAATATCTCTGGACGTGCTAAGTTGACCAACATCTTATCACGGACAGAGTTCATTTTTGACGTTTTCAATTAAAAGTATATAATTATATATAAAAAATATATTTTTCAAAAATTAATCATGAAAATATTAATAAGATTATATCTGAAATAACAAAATTAAAAAATATTGGGATTAAACTATCAGAAAGGTTAGATTGTGATCAGATTCTTTCTGAGTATGAATATATACAAGAAAATATGCAACGAAATCGGTACATATTACCTAAGTCATATGCATTTATTAAGCGGATTCAACAGGCGATTTATGATTCTTTCAAAGAAAATGACGTAGACAGGTTTGTCCCGTTATTTACTATTGTGGAAAAAATTAGAAAGGGTTTAGGTCTTCAATATGAGATCAAGCGTGAAATTAATTCAAAAATTCGAAATATTAAAACGATTTTCCGCGAATCCGAAAAAACCCACTTGTTACCTCAGTGGAGTTATAAATAACGCCACATAGGTAAAATTCTCACTATCTATTAATATCTGTTGGAACGCGCTTACTCAACTAGAACAAAAAATTTGTAAAGACAGGTATAGGACTAGGAAGTAAAATTGTATGACATGTATAATACCTGTTGAAGCGCGCGCTTTACTCAACTAGAACAAAAAAATTGTAAAGACAGGTATACGACTAGGAAGTAAAATTGTATGACATGTATAATACCTGTTGGTAGATTAACTACACGGAAGTATGCGGTGGGTGGGTTAATTTTTAGTGATTTCTTTTTTTCTCATTGGAAATCCGTTGAAATTACTATTTTTTTTAGCTCATCAACAGATATACATGAGTGAGCGTATTGCATTATTTGATCACGGTTTAATCGTATCGCGGTTATAACGTTTTGTTGAAGCTGTAACAGTTGATAATCCGTCAATAAAAACTTCTCATTGCCCAGGTTATCTATGACTATTTATACGTAGAACTCGCTTTGTGTTTTTCCGCTGAGTATCTCTCTGATAGCGTGTTCAACAAGATCTTTATTATGAATTGATACTAAAACATGTTGATACATTATTAAAAAGCTAGATTTTCTAATTAAAAACTTGAAAGTCCTTGAAATTGCAAAGCAATTTTACGGTGAAAATCTCAAAGAAATTTTCCATTTACGATGAAAAAGTTCTTTAAGAACTTGAAAGTCCTCAGGACTTTACATCTAAAGTCATTTGTAATGTTTCCCCACGAAGATCAATTAAGTTGAAATCCTGATCGGTTATTCTAAAATTCATCCTGGATATAAGTTTATTAGTGGTTTCCAAGTAGGTTAAATGAGGTGGATCTTTCACTATGAGACTCCCCGGGGAAACATTCGGAGAAAACGTATATATGATGTATCCTTGATCAGCGTTATCTGATTTTTCGACGTTAACTGCGAAACTCCCTAGGATTGCATCACAGATAACATGTATCGCAATAACAGATGATATATCAACGTTGCCGGGAGATCTGTGTTTGTTGTTTTTGAATACTGAATTATTCGATCGTAGAATTTCCGTGGGGGGATTTATTTTAAACCATAGCGCGTGAATCTGTGGAAAGAATTCATCAATGAGTTTCTTCAACGACGCTTTCAACACTGGCACATCCCAACCCTGAAATTTCATAAAAACTAAATTATTCTCGGTGCGTGAAAATACTCTTTTGAACTTCTCTTTGTTTGGTGATTTATCTTCGTAGACGAACGAGAGTAATCTTTCATTAAGGTAGTTCATATCAGAGATAATTTGATTTAGTTGTTGTTGTTGTTGCTTGATTGTATCACGTTGAGTTGTTAAATCGAGTAGCAGAGATCTTTGCAGATAATCTCGCAATTGTCCCAATTGTGTTTGGAATGTTTGTTTCATCGCGTTGAAGATTCCAGTAAGGGATTTTTCTGTGATCACAAAAACACCTTGATCGCCAAGAGCAAATCGCCATATTATTCTACCATACTCGTTGTATTCGTAACGTCCAAGTGTATCAGTTTCTGTTCCATCGTAGACATTGTATGAATATTTTTGATAAATATCTTGAGGTTGTAGAAAACTGATGTCGAAGTTGTAATTGAACTTGGGGTCAACAGTGGGTAAATCATCAGTGAAAAAGTCAGATTTTACAGGTTCTGGTAACTGGTGATGAACCGCAGGAAGACTATTCAACCATGCTGTGTGGATCCGTGGGAAGAATTCGTCGATGGTATCTCTGAGTTTTTGACGCATCCATGGTACGTTATATCCTGGAAACTTAAATGTTGGAATATCTTCGATGCGGATTTTATATTTTGTTGTAAAATCTGTTATTATTTTATGATCAAGAGTGGGAATAAGTCTAATCATCTCACTATGATAAAATTCCATCCCGGCGATAATTTTATTACACACTTCTATGTATTTGATGACATCATCTCGGCGTGGTGGGATTTCACTAATTGTTGTTATCAAATAACCTCTAAATCTCTCAAATTCGCTATTCATCAGTGTAAACTGATTAGTAATATATACTTGATCTATTGTATTAATATTTGTATCTATTCTGGGGGATACAATGAGCGAATTTTTAATATTCGTATCAGATAAATCATCTCTTATCCTAGGAGCACCAAATGTATTAAGAATATACCAATCAGTATATATACCACCACCCGGACCAGGACTACCATCAAAACCGTGATAATCCTCTTTCGTGGAAACAAAGTCAGATTTTAGTGGCTCACGTGGTAGATCTTTCACGTCGACGGTGCCTGGAATATACTCGGGATACCTCAACAAACTTCTTATTGAGCTGTTGTATATATCCACGGCGTAATCTGGTGAATTTATCTCGATGACCGTCGATAGCAACGGCTCATGTCCTTTTATCTCAATGGGGTATTTATCAGGTTCATCCTTGACGTCGATTTTATTTGGCCCTGTTATCGCTTGGATGGATTCTATGATTGTTTCATTGATATCTTCTATGTCATATGCGCCCGTGGGTAGGTGTATTGTATGCGTTTCTGGTTCACCCTTGGTTCCATCTGGTTTGATTTTATTCTTATACGAAAAAGTAAAACTGTTATTGGGTGGTTTACCATTAAACGGTTCTGATCGCACATTTGGCCAGCTGTAGAAACATCTTAACTGCGTTAGCGCTATCTCAGATGCTTCCAGTGTAGGGTTAAATTCAACGCTGAACTCTGGCGTTTTCGTTACCAATGATATTTTTTTTGTTATCCCGGTGAATACTCCTGAGATTGCTGCGGCCGCAGATATACAAATTGGAACAGCAACCGAAGCTATCATTGTCACCGATGATAATATTATTCCAGCGCCGGTAATTATACCAGACACCGAGTAAACAGCTATGTCAATAGCGGAAATTCTTCGTTGATATTTTTTCTTTTTTACAGTATATTCTTCAATCAACGTTTGTAATTTATGTTGAAATTCTTTGACGGTATCATATCGATATTGAGATGTGGTCATCATATTTACTTAAATTCACTTTAATTAAGTTGTTTATTCAAATCCGCTACGAATTCAACATACCATGACATTGAAACCCTAGCTAGATTATTATCAGTGGATATTATCGTGAATTGTTCAATCGTATCCTTGTCGATGATTGTTGATATCGTATTATTGACTCCAGATGAACTCGACGATGATATATTAAACAACGTTGGAGTCACTAACGTTAATCGATAAATACCTTTGACGGTTGCAGTGATATTTAATATATTATTTAGTGGAGTCCACGTATATGATCCGTGTTGAATCGTGTACACTACGTTGATTGTTCTATCATGAGGAATTTTTGTTTTTTCAACTATTGCTATCATCCTTGTTGCATCCGCTACGATGACATTGGTGGTCGTTTTGAGATCATCGATGGATTTTTTACATCTGGGAGTTTTATATCAATTTTATCAAGTGGAGCTCCGAGAAATTTATCGATGATGTTTCTACGAAACACTGAAAACTGTTTTAGGTGGTCTTCATATTTGGATTGAAGTGTTGTTAGTTCCAACATAGAATCTTTTATCGTTGCGAGATTTGGTGCGGTCACACGCGGATCACCAAAAAATTCTGTCACGGGTTTATCAATGTTATTCACGAGGGAATTTTGTAAACTAGTAAAAGTATTAAATGTTTTTATATGATTATCATATTGTTCACGTAGGTTTTTTAGATTAACGACATTGTCATTGACGGATTTTTGTAACCCCGTTTGATCTTGTAAATTTGTTATCGATGAAATAGCTTTTCTGATCATTTGTTTTACTTGTCCGATCGTAACTCCTTCAAAAACACGTGATACTGATCTTTCAAAAATATCTGCCATGTTATATATTACACGTTTCTCTTTAAGTGATTTTGAAAAATCTTTGATTTTTCATCGTATACTCGTGGATAGCTTTGTGAGGTAATTTAGAACTCGTCGAGATAGCTGTCAATGCGTTAAGAACCTCTCGTCCACAAATAGGAGGATCTGTTAATGTCTGCGTGGGTAAAGTTGAATACCAAATTGGGATTTTAGTTTGAGTTGTAAACAACTTTGATACATATTTGACAAATTCGTTCGGGGGTGGTAATCCATATGAGTCAAAATAAATAATACATCGAGGATGTATCGCGTAACACACCCAATGAGTTCCGGGTCCGGTGTTATATCGAGATCAATTATACCAGTTTCTGGTATTTGTGGTTGTGCTGGTAATTGATCTTTCATGAATACACCTCTGAAATGTTTTATTGAGAGTTCTTTTACTGCGTCGAGTGAATCAAAATTTGACATTGGATTTAACTGGTTTTGTAATGTCTTGTGAATCGACTTCCCGGTAGTCTGAATCTCTTTCCCTCTTTTTTTAGTTCTGCGAACTGATCCACCGGTTGCTTTCTTTACTGCAAGCCCTGCCGCGGTACCAATAGCTCCTAGCGCCACTGCTTTGGCCACCGCTGGGGCTGCTGCTGAAATCAACGCTGGAATTGCAGCTAACAGCGGGAATATACCACTGGTTTTAATCATGTCGCTGACAGCAGCTTGTGAAAAAGTCAATTTAACTCATGTGTTACCCTTTAATGCTTTATTGAAATGATTAATCTGAGTTTTCGTCAGCGATAATTTTTTTGATCCACCTGTCATCTGTTCTTTTTTAAGCGTTATCGTTGTACCACACGCAGTAGAATTTTTCGATTGAAGTTTCTTTACCTGACCAGGTGTCAGGGTGACATTAACATGATTGTACGACATTTTATTTAGATAATGATCATCTAATTGTCCTATTACATATTTTCTATCGGTGCATCAATAACTCACATTTTTCCAACACCACCTTCAAGTATCATAGATTTTTCACTGAGAATAACAGCAATTGCTCTAAATCCTCCAGCAGGAGGAGTCTCAACACGAGCCTGAAATTTTACATCAACAGTCGAGTGTTTAGATAGATCAAGATGTTGCAATGAAAAGTAATAAATTGGGTATAGTGTTTTAAAATCCAATTGTGATATTTGTAGTCCAGTATCAACGTTTTGATCACGACCCATAAAAGACCACAATCGATGATACACTCGCCCTATTTGGTTGTTATTATAATCGATAGTAAGTTGTTCTGCGGGTTCTTGTTGATTACTTATTCGCAATGATACTTCATTGACACCACATTGATCAAATATCATATGAGACCGCAATTGTAGACTATCATTTGCAACCCCAGCTATTTTTTGAGTTCTATTAATATTTTGTAACGCAATAAAAATGTCTCGGTGCGGAAACATTTTTTGCTAACGCAAGTTGCCAAGTAAAATTCTCAGCAACGGTACTGGTTGTTGTAGCTGTTGTGACATCACACCAACTCAGCAATGATTTTCCTCCTTGATCCATAAAGGATAGCAACCGCGTCTCAACAGCCAACGATGGTGTCATAATTGGCATCCATAGCGCTAATTTTGTCAATTCTACATTACCATCTCTAACAGGATCAGCACCATGGTGAAGAGCATAATCGTCAGTTGATCTTCGCTTGAGTACTACAGTATGACTAGCACCAAAGATAACTCTTCGTACATCACGGCAAATCCAAATATATGTGATAGTGTAATCACATATGAAAACCTACCAAGTGAGTCTATGTTCTTTTTTCTCGCTGCAAATCCTGAATTATGCTCGGGATTATTACCGAAAACAACAGCTTCAACATCATCATCATCATTAGCCGCTGAGAACTTTTTTGGTCGTCTTAACGTAAACGGATTATGATCCGCGTGATCGGTAGTATCCTTCGCAAACATCATTGAATGGCTCGCAGATTTAATAAAATCATCAGAATATCTAGCTAAACCTGTTATTGTGGTTACAACTTCAACATCGTTATTGATGGATTCGATTCTAGTAGAATTAATTATATACTGCGCGCTGTTAAATAACGCCATTATGCCATTGTTGACAAACCCGATCTGGATAGTTCCAAGATTATCACCGACGACAAATGGAGTATTATCATGTTTTATTAGTCGCCCCTCTACTTCGATGTACGCTTCACACGGCAAGAAGTATTTAGATGTATCATCAAATCTAAGTTCAATTCGTGATCTTACATTTTGATTCTGTGCTTGATACGAAAAATACTGATACTCGCGTATAGAATCATTTTTTCCTACAGAAGCATCTACATCAAAAGCATCATCGATTTCGTGTCTAAACATTTTATTCTATAGTCGTTGATCTAGATCATTATTCGTTTCAGACCGGAACCAGCAATTAATCTCAATCGCGCTTTTGATATTTTATTAATTGCGCTACCTATTTTAGGTGGCATTTGATCAGTAGATTGTAATTTTACTGGTTTTCTTCCTCTTACCAACGACATAAGTTTTTCTTTTGCAGCACCCAACGTATTAAATGCTTTATTACCATCCTCTGTTCCAATTTTTTCACTGAGAACCCCAATAGCCTTTGACGCTATTTCTTTACCAATTGGTAGCAGTTTTGGAGCAACTCGAGTAAATAATCCAGAGACAATATCACCGAGTCCATTTCCATATGTCATCTTGTAAACCGGTAATCGAGAATTTACGACATAAACAGGTCTTGCTCTGTTCATACTACGATGTATTATCATTTTATTTAAATGCTATATATCTAATCGGTGATCAATCGCTGTAATAATCATCGGTAAGTTCATCGATGAAACTGCGATATAGTCCGATATCCATTACACCACCTTGAAATAAACGTTGACAGATTTCAGTCGCTTCGTTAATTATCTTTGGGGAATTATTTCCAGCTCGTTTTCCTCCAATGAGAACTTCTAACCGTGATATATCATCGAGGATACTTCTTGAACAGGGTATATTACCACCGTGATATCCACTACCAATTTTGTCTTCTTCAGGTTCTTCTCGTTGAGGATCTTCCATAACAGGGTCTTGTTGTCTTCGTGGACTTGCTTGTATACGTTTTGTGCTTGTCTTAATCGTTGTTGTTCTGTTTTTTCGTTCTCGTTCTTGTTGTTTTCGTTGTTGCTATTCGGTTTTTAATCGTTGTTGTTCAGATACTAACAAACCTTTTTTTGTTGATCTTCGTAATATTTTTGTTCAACAGCAGTTACATACGCCTGATACGTGGGATCATCATTATCAATTTGTGGTAGTTGATTTTTAATTTTATAAACTGCTTTAGAAAAATCATCTACATTTTTTATATAACCTTTATGTTCAGGTTTTAATAAAATTTCTTTAGTGTAATATCCCAACGCAGCAAACCCTACTAAATCATTTATATCATTTTTATCGATATATGATAAAATCTCCTCGGTAAATCTATCTCGTAATTCTTGAACTTTAGTATCACCTCTTTTTTTAGGTTTTACCTCTGGCTGTACCTCAGGTGTTACCGGTGGTTTAGATTCCTTTATTGCAGTTACAACTTCCCCAGTTGCCGCAGTTATAGGCTTAAATAATTGTTCAGTATCGGCGGTAAAATCTAATTTTGCTTGTTGTTGAGCTTGCAAATTATCTCTGAAAGAATCTCTCACCGGGAGAAATTTCTTAATCGCAGCCAACCGTTCTCTAGTTAATCTAGTTATTTGTGCTTCTCCGACGTTTGCCATTTATATAAAAAATATATCGCTAATTCATCATTGTATATATAGCTAATTCGGTTAACCCGTTAGCAGCAACGGGATGGTGACAACGACATTGGCGTTGTTTTTCTAAAATTCTGTTTGCCCGTGGACACTACTATTAAGCATTTATGAGGAAGCTTTGGATTACCAAAAAGACGCCTCTATTCCAAGTTGTCTGATTCACCCTCTCTGCATTTCTTATGTTTTTTTGAAACCCCTAATTTGACAAAAAGAGCTCTAAGATCGTTAAGTCTCCATTTGTCAAAAGGACGCCTCTATTTCAAGTTGTCCGATTCACCCTCTCTGCTGCTGATGTCTATGAATCAGGTATAAAATCGGTTAAGTTTAAATACAGAAATAGAATTGCTGTTGTGTTTTTTTCTTAAAGGACTACATCCCGATAAAGATAATCATTGACTATATAGTAAATACAAAATTAATGAACATTACGTTTATTTCTCGTAAGATTAATTATTGGTGTGGTTTGATACTATACAAGAAGAATGCAGAAGTCATCCTGAATTTGTTTACAAATCAGCCATAGAAAGAAAATGTCGGCTACTGTATAAGATCTTTAAAAAGTGCGATTCACTCCCAGTGTAATCAGATTTGTAGCAACAAGACTGGCATTGTATTACGTATTAGTTCGTTGTAATACATCATACACAGAAATTAGAAACTAGGTGCTTTATAATTTGTACATGGACAAATGTTGACTTATTTCGCGATTCGAGAACTACACGCGATAACACAGTACAAAGTATCGTTTATAACTTATCCAATTATTAGCATAATATTCACTTTCAAATAATAATAAAAATGTAGATGCCCTTACAATGTATTTATTTCGTGTCTGATGGACAAGTAGCATTCATAATAATCAGCTCCATTTGATTTTGTTTTGAACGTGTATAAATGCATTTGAAATTAGAACCTTAGCTCGTGATAATTGTAGAAAGACTAATTTTGGGGGGAAATAATATAGAGATTGAATATTAAAACATGTTTGATCGCATTAATATTATATGTCCAATAGTACGCTTTTCCAAGACGTTGACTGATATTTCATGCTACTTACAAAACACATGACCTAAACGCCTAATACACAGTTATTACTACCTCGAATGACAAAACTCTTCTATATGAAAACGTTTCCTAGAATTCCTTTATTTTTTAGAAATTAGGAAGGGTCCATTTTACAAAACTAATTCATGTTATGCCATAAAGTCTAGTAAATATATTTTGTTATGACATTGATTCTAGTAACTGACCTATCATTCTGTTTATGAAATATCTTCCCGACACCGACTCCACCTAATAAAACAATTAATCACTATAAAAAATAGGAAATGCATCAAAGGAGACGTAAGCAAAAGATGCATACACCCATGTTTTTTTTACAATACTTTGTTTCTTTTGGATGACTGTAGGAATATGATAGCATATATAAGGAAAGCAATTAATCGTTATTGGTTAATATTTTCAAACATCATGTTGCTTCAAACGTATACGCCAATAGAACAACAAGTAATGGAAATTTATGTTCACTGAAAATAATCTCGTTACTTATAATGTACAAAACGTTAATATTTTGAAACTGAGTTAAAGAAACAAATGTTGAAATAAATTGGAGTCTTAGTTTCATTTCAAACTAATTTTTCGACCGCAATGCAATGTACCGGTATTACGCACCAAATTAGGTTTACCATCACACATAAACAATGATGTATGGTATTATATTTATCGTGACTACATGGACTAATGACTTGTTTCTTATGATAATTTTATTTATGTTCATAAGACAGTTTTACTATGTTTCATATTTAACACTCCTTTAGACCACGCATTTCCTTAATCATTTACAAACTCCTTTTCCCGTTTGCATTCGTTTTAAATTAAGAGTGTTGTTTTTAACAGGCACAACTTTCTAATTGGTGTTCCATTTAACTCGTTCTTTAAAAAATCCCAAACCTTTCTTGTCAATCTATTATAAACCAACCACGCTATACTTTGAAAAGTCACAAGCATCACAAAACATGATGTCATAGTTCATGTCTCTGCCAAGTATTCTAATGTTGCAAGGATTATCTTTCAAGATCTATCAAAAGTGCAGTTTATTTCCTGTGTAATCAGATTTGTAGCAACAAGACTAACATTCTATTACGTATTTGTTGGATGTAATACAACGTATACAGAAATTAGAAACTACGTGCTTAAATGGATAAATGTTGACTTATTTCGCAATTCGAGAACTTCACGCAATAACACAGTGCAAAGTATCGTTCTTAACTTACATAATATTCACTTTCAAATGCCTTTACAATGTGTTTTTTTCGTGTCTGATTGACAAGTATCATTCATAACAATCAGCTCCACTTTATTATGTTTTGAACGTGTATACAAACAATTGAAAGAACCTTAGCTCGTGATAGTTGTCGAGAGACTAGGTTTGGAGGGGTTTGTGTGTGAAATAATTTAGAGATTGAATATCAAAACATGCTTGATCGCATTAATATCATATATCCAACAGTACGCTTTTCCTATGCGCTGATTGATATTTCATGACACGTACAAAAAACATGACCCAAACGCCTAATACACAAGAGTTATTACTACCCTGAATAACAAAACTCTTGTACGTCAAAACACTTCCTAGAATTCCATATTTTAAGAAATTAGGAAGGGTACATTTTACTAGACAAGTCCATGTTATATATACTATAAAGTCTCTTGAACATTTTTTGTTATGACATTTGATCCTAGTAACTGGCCTATTATTATGTTTATGAAATATTTTCCGGACAGAGACTCCACGTAATAAAACAAAACAAAATCACTAAAATATAGGAAAGCCATCATAGGAGACGTAAGCTAAATAAAGACTCAAATACCCAAGGTTTATTACAATACTTTGATTATATTGGATGACTGTAGGAATATGATAGCATATATAAGGAAAGCAATTAATCGTTATTGGTTAATATTTTCAAACATCATGTTGCTTCAAACGAATACGCCAATAGAACAACAAGCAATGGAAATTTATGTTCACTGAAAATAATCTCGTTACTTATAATGTACAAAACGTTAATATTTTGAAACCGAGTTAAAGAAACAAATGTTGAAATAAATTGGAGTCTTAGTTTCATTTCAAACTACTTATTCGACCGCAATGCAATGTACCTGTATTACGCACTAAATTAGGTTTATCATCACACATACACAATGTTGTTTGCCATTTGGTATTATATGTGTCGTGACTGCATGGCCTAATGACTTGTTTCTAATGATAAGTTTCTTTATGTTCATAAGACAGTTTTGCTATATTTCATATTTTACATTCCTTTTAAACACGCATTTCTTCAATCATTTACAAAACTCCTTTTCCCGTTTGAATCCGTTTTAAATTAAGTCAGAGTGTTGATTTTAACAGGCACAACACTTTCTAATTGGTGTGCCATTTAACTCGTTCTTTCAAAAGTCTCAAACCTTTCTCATTAATCTATTGTAAACCAACCCCGCTATACTTTGAAAGGTAACAAGCATCACAAAACATGATGTCATAGTTCATGTCACTGCCTTGTATTCTAATGTTGTAAGGATTATCTTTTCAGAGATCGGACCGTTTCAGTGTCATAGAGAATTCCATTCAGATTGTGATTGTTTCCGCAGCAAAATGTATACCCGTTGAAATAGTTCTTGAAGGAATGAATCATTATGTCGTATGATGATAACTATATATATATATGACTTTATGTAATATTCAACAATAATTTATTTCCTTTTAATACAATGTGAAAGTTTGAAAAGAACTTACAGCAATGCAAACTAAATCCCAAATAGCCCTTAACTGGGGCCTTTAGCATAGTAATGAGTAATGTGCTAAGTATTTTGATGTCACACAATAATATAGTCCAAAACTTTCATGTCTCCAGAGGTGTAGCGAGGGGAGGGCAGGGGGGTACATATGTCCCCGGGCGCAAAGGTACAGGGGCGCCAAAATGAGGCTTACAACGTTATATTATAATAAGTAAACAAGGGTAATAAATCGGTAACAAGATCGCTGGGACACCAATTTTATAGTTCGTGCCCGGGCGCAAAATATCATCGCTACGCCTCTGCATGTCTCAAAACACTATAATTCCAAGTTAATGTTCTAGTCCTAGAATATTGCAGAGTACTAGTTTGTATTCGCAGTGAAAATTAATTTGAATAAATAATATAACAGGAAAGAAATATTGAACTATAATGTCTCAAGTAAACAGACATAAAAGTAGAACAAGGATGAAGGTCAAAAGTTCATTTATAGAAAAGACTTAAAGTCGTTAACAAGATAAAATATTTTACTAACGTTATAATAAAGAACACGAGGAACACATCATGGTCAACGGGTTTATCATTGGGGAATTCCAATGTCTTAGACCGAGACTCAAATAAACATGTATACATCCATCATTAATCATCTGGATATTTAACTAAGAAAATTATTAGCTATGTATTATTTGTTTACAAAAAATAAATGTTACTGGTCAAATGCGCAATGAACATGACTTTGAAATATGTCAAGCTGAAATATAATTACACCTAACATATAATCATTAAGAAGAAAAGATAGCTAAAATACAAATTAAATATTATAACAAATACCGTATATGCAAACATTAGCTTTCTTATTTGTAAATATAGTAGGGTTCTACGAAGCTTACAATAAAGCATATACAAGGCAATATATTCTTTTTAAAATTTTACCAGATATTTTTGAAAACCAAATTAACCCTTCTAGTATTTTAAAACCGCAGATCTTAGCTGAATATCTAAGAATTGGAACTGTACTTATGATAAATGTTTAAGCTGAAAGTCAACAAACAAATTATGATTGAGTACTCTTTTCTTACCAAGGTACAAAGCTTTTCTAGCTTCACTAATTAGACTCTTAGTTTACAAAAAACATTGAACACTCTTCGTAAGGATCACTTTGAAATATTTATAATTAAAGTCAATTTTAATTTTCGAACATTCTAATTTGAACTAACAATTCGAGCTCAAAACGTTGTTTCAATGTCATATAATAATAATAATAATAATAATAATAATAATAATAATAATAATGAGGACTTTGTTAAACGCCTAATCGTTAGAAGCTCTAAGCGCTTTACAACATCTATTATGATATGACTACACTACAGAAAAACAAAAACAAAAACCATGAAATTGGAAAACATAAAAAACATCCTGGAAACATACAAGATACAAAAACATTATTAGGTCTCTAATTTTGTTCCTGCAGTCATTAAAGGTGAGTTTTAAGAGCACTCTTAAAAGGGACCACAGTGTCTTTGTGTCTAATTGCAATGGGCAACACACATGGGTGAGGCCGGATAGGTATGTTGGACAGGAGTTCGTCAGTGAAACGTAGCACAGAAAACAAATTTTGTATTTGATTCTGTAGCGAATGGATAGCCAGTGTAGGGTACAGAGCAGTGGTGAGGTGTGCTCTGATCAAGGTACTCTAAAGATGATCCGTACAGCTATGTTTTGAACTTTTTGAAGTTTCGGGAGTAGATATTGTGACTAACCAGACAGAATTGAGTTACAATAGTCCAGTTTTGAAAGTACTAGTGAACACACAAGTGTTTTAGTGGCATCAACTGAAAGATATTTGCGAATGCAACTGATGCGTCTCAGCTCAAGATATGCAGCCTTGCATATGTTCATGACATGTTGGTGCAATGTGAGAGTACTGTATAGAGTAACACCTAGGTTTCGTACTGACTGTGAGAATTTAATGTTGGTGTTGCTGATATTTATTGTCTCAGGTAAAGGATGTGAATGAGAAAGTATTTGTGCTGTGATTAGAATGGCCTCAGTTTTATCATCATTCATTTGCAGCTTGTTACATGTCATACATGATTTCACATCAGAAATGCACCTCTCTACTCCATGGATGGTAGCAGCAGCTTCAGCTGGGTGGCTATACTTGTCTATTTGGGTGTCATCAGCCACAATTACTTTTTTAAAAAAAAACTTTATGATTTCTTTAAATATTTGCAAAATAGGATTTAACGACATTTGACAGACAGCATAATGAACGTGAAAGTCACTAAATTTTATTGTTGTGTCCCGAAGGGCTTTAGAGAAAAAGTACACAAAGGCAGTTTTTAAAGATTTTCTCAGTGACCTTGAGTAGTATAGGATAATGGAACTATAAGCTCACTCGTATGTTTTTCAATTGTCTCTTTATTTTTTCCCGATATGAAACAAATTGTATTATATAACCGGAAAAATTTCAGAGGATAAACGTAGGAGAGAGCTCAATAGCCCCCTTTTTTATCCACTAATTAGAGTCGCCTTGGTGTTGTATAGACAAAATTTATTATTGTTAGTAATAGTTTTAGAAAGAAAAAAAATGGCAGGTGCACAGCAGTTACATCTCTTGCCAGCATTTTATTTTAATGTGACTAGTTACCTCCCTTGCCATATTATATATTTATCAGCACAAATTATGCAAATTTGTCTAAACACAAACTTGACAGGATAGTATTGTGCCTATTTATGATAAAAGTTTATGCATGGTCTTATGACAGTACCTCTTATCTAGCAAATTAAACTTTAGATTTGAAACTTATTCACAAGAACTATTGTATAAGTACAAAGGGTACTTTGACTATTACTGTTATTGAACACAAGATTAATTGCATCAGTAATATGGGTAATTTGATTAACAACTGTAATATACTGACAATAACAAAAATGACTATTAGTAATATAGGTACTTTGATTAGCAACTGTAATACATATACTGACAGTAACAAAAACTACTTTATTAGTACTCTAGGCACTTTGGTTAGCAACTGTAATACATATCACATGACACTGATCACTGGGGGCTCTTTGCAAATATTACAGGAGAAAGAGTTTCACCTTATCTAGTCTCTTGATTGCAAGTACATTGTCATCATTTCTTTCCATTATAGAAGATACAAGACTTTACATCCATATTTTCATTATCACTGACTGTTTTTCCATTTTTAGCAGTGGTAATTGATGTTCTACATATGCCAACTCTATATCCTCTGTCGAAATATACAGCCGTTGCTGTTATGTCATGTTTTCAGACAAATCCTTTGCAACCTTGATAAATATACTTTTTTTGTTTCCTTCAATTGAAAAATCAATTTGTTTCTCCATTTCTACATTTGTGTAACTTGCATGGATATGTTCGTCCGCGCGCGCGTACGTGCCTCTGTGTGTGTGTGTTATGGGGTAAGATAATTTTCTGTCAAATTATATCAGTTTCTGTGATACCGAGATCACTCACTTTAATATTTTCGGCAGCAGATTCCTGTACTCCATTACTAAGAGTCACTTTTAACAGGATTTCTTCACTGGGTGTGTTTATGGTGGCTTTAAACCTAATTTCGTTATCTGATGCAAATGTTTTGCTGTTCTCTCTTTGCATTTCTATTCTTGACGTTGAAGGCTGTTCCGTGGTTATCATCAGAATCCGTGAATCTGGATTGATCTCTAATGTTATCTCTGACTCCAACTCGGGGGTAACCAGACCAACCTTAATAATAATAATAATAATAATAATAATAATAATAATAATAATAATAATAATAATAATAATAATAATAATACTAGTAATAATAATAATAATCTAACAATACTAATATTGAAAATTAAAAAAAAAATATTTACTTCAGGATGTTTTGTGCAATAAAGACGCAAATTCTTCATAGTGAAAAATACACTAATCTGTTATGTTTAGTATGACCCATCATAACGTAAGTGCTTGCCCCACTTTGCTGCTCGTCAACATGGTAATTAGCATTTTACAACATAACCTTTCACTGGGATGTAGCTGGAAGGATTCTTTTCTAACGTAGTCAATGGCTTGAACTAACTGTATTTTAAAGTTATAAAACATTAAAATTTCATTTCTAAGCTGTAGATGCGATTTTGCTTTTGAAGGAGGTATGGGTGTTGATTGAAAGCACATAAATGCACTACACTTGAGGAAGGCAAAACATGGTGTATTACTACTTAGGAATAAAATAATGCCAGTTCCTGGTCAGTTATCAATTTTCGCCATCATTAGATATTTATCTGATAAGAGGTTAGACTCGAAGAAGAAAATGGTATTTATGAGATTTTCCTAAAGTAAACAGTATTGTAAGTCCATTTCGACGAAGAATATGTTTTTTAATGACCAAAAGATGTTATGAGATTTGTTTTCAAGGTTTGTTTTAATTGTTTGGGAGTTTTTTCCTCCTTTTGTGTGTGGTTTTGTTATATACATTGTTGCTGAATTATGAATAAATTTGGTCTTTTTCAATTATCTAAGTTATAAAGACTGATTTGGTTGTGTGTTTCACAAGAACTAACATGCACAATCAGTATATTTTAGTAACAAAAAATTATTATTCAATCAATCTCACTCATTTATTTTTTTGCCATCTTTTACAATAAAAATATAAACAGTTTCACTTTGCTTTTACAATATTTAAATCTTGGATATGCGCCATTTGCAATTTCGTCTCCAGTTTAAGACTTGTTAGATTTCGGGAATTACTTGATCGATTATGGGAACTCTGTGTTGGGTGAATATTACTCAACCCAGGTAATTAGTAAATTTCTAGGGGCAAACGTTAGAGTGGGTGGTATGATAAATGAAACCACAAGGTATATAACAATATACAAGCAAATTACATTTTCCAAGCATCCAAAATATTCGAGTGTCCCTACGGATCTTAATTAAACAACAAAACTCGTTGCATTTTGAAAGTACATATATAGCAGCGATCATTCGTTTCTTTTTCGCAAAAGGAATGCCAATTTGCACACATGGAAACAACGTCATCTTCCTCAATTTATCTAATACAAGTCCCTTGAGAAATATTATATTTCAGCTATTTATTGTTCTATTTAGCGGTTTAATATTGACGTTTGACCCAGGTAAAAACATCAACGAATGTCTAATTTTAATTTTACGCTGGCAAAAATGACATCAGAGAACTCAAACTTACCTTGAAACTCATTTTCTGAAAAAGATAAAACGATGTAATAGGTTAAGAAGCATACTTAATACTCGTTCTATTTTGTTTTGATGGTACTTGTGATTATTTCAGCAATGCAATTCAACAATACATTTTGTATGAAACACTTTCGTACTTTAAATGTACAATGTAACTTAGCATTTGAGATTCCAGGTTTAGTACCAAATTCTGTCAGCGTTACAGCTTATGGGAAAAAAAACTGTTGAAAATTAAATAAAATGTTGACAAACTAATTGTAATTCATTTAATACGACTTTGTGAAAATACATTGGTCAACTTTCACTTTAAATCACGTATAAGAATGTCAATAGCGAGTTTACTTCATCAAGGATTTAGACAATTTTTAATCATGCGTGTTTCACAGGAGAAGGTTGTGTATAAGTCGATTTTGCTTCAGAAATCTAGGATAAATTAAAGTATTTGTAAGATCATTTGTTACGGTTTCATCATAATCACGAAACATATATACATATGATTTTATGAAACACCGTTAAAGGAACAGTGAGTTTTTTCCTAAATAGGCATATGTTCATCCATCTTTGCTAAATTTATGAATCTTCAAAGTTCTCAGATAACACATAATAACATAGCATATGAGAACAGGTTTTATTCTTTTTTTATAATTTTATCATCAGAATACACTTTTGTAACCATTTGGAAACAGCATTCTGAAAGAGACGCGACAGCCTGAGGACGGAAGTCCGGAAAGAGATGATAGAAGACTAGGAAGTACAGAAAGAGATGCAACGTTCAGAATATGAAGACTGGAGAGAATAGGAAGACGCGTGATACACGGGTCAAGAGAGGAAAATGATGAAATCAGTCGTGGACATTGCACTCTTTTCACCACTCGTTATTATGATTAGACATTGTTATTAAATACAGTTGATATAATTAAATTTGAATTGGAGTTACCGCTAATAATTGTTATTGAAATATGTTTGTTATTTTAATGTCTAAACAGGCTCGTATTTCATTATTTCTTCCACATAGTCTGGCTTAGTTCTCTGTTGATACTCTATCTATCCATTCACACCGGGCAATAAAATGGAGTGAGGTCATCCCCTAAAAAACGCCAGCCATATACAATTAACCGCCCTTTTTACTAAGAGGAAGAAGTTACAAAGTGGGGGCTATGGTCCGGGATATTATGAACGTTGTGACAGAGGCTGAGTAGGATATTGAATAAATAGTAGAGTATAATATCATATATAAATTTTGTTATTGTTTTTTAAGCACGGAATCACGACAGTGAATCCTGTCAAGATATATGTAATCTGTAGATAGTGCATGCCATTGTTTAACATTTTTGTATTTGTATGTTATGGCATTGTAAGAAATTTAAATTCCACACCTAAATTGCTTTGATAATGTGGTCCTTGTCAGAATTAAAGTAATTCATAAAGAAATATTGCCTTTAGCTCTTGCTAACAAGGAAGTAATTGCATATTGTTGGTGCTAGCAAGCTGAATTTGGAGAGAAATTCAGAATTTGTACTGCCAAACGTTCTTAAGTTGCTTTAGAGCATTTAATGTCCGTAGGGTAAGACTTCATTGGAATGTAATACGGGTAAATTTTCTTAAGGAAGCTATTTCCTGTAAGACAGTAAGAGTTAGAAAATACTTAAGCCAAGTAATTGGTTCGTAATAAAGTCGAGTAGACTAGAATGGCAACTGATAGGCAGTTGATCAAAGAATTTAAGTCTATTGGTACAGATAAATTAGGTTATGAAGGGACCCAATTAGCGGAATTTGTTAAGCAGAGTCTCAGGGAATCTGACAAGCCAAGGACAAAAAAGAGAAATAGAAATCGAGTTAGCCAGCTTGCATGCCAAAGTAAGAACCAGGGGGAGAGAACATAAGTTAGCCATGGAGAGGCTAAGGAATGAAGCGGAGTCTAGGAGGGGCGAAGAACTGAATGAATATGCAGGACCCATAAGCAAAAGATCAGAAGAAAGACGTACCTTCCACGTATCAATGCCGATGTTTAATGACAGAGACAAAATCATCGATAACTTTTTAACTCAGTTTAAAAGTTAGCTTTATTCCATCATGTACCAAAAGACCAGTGGGCCATTGCAAGGAGCTGCCAAGGATGTATATCATAATATGACACCCAGTGAAGTAGATAATTACGACGCTCTCAAGAAATCGAAGCACTATGAATTTTCGACTAAAAGTTTTCGCAAATTTTTCAAAGAGTCGTCTAAGCAAACAACGGAGACACGCGCGAAGATCAGGACCAAAGCCGCTGAACCCGTCGACTCGCCCATAGACAATTTGCTACCTGGTGAATTAAGGAGACTTCAAGAGGACAATTCTACTCTTAACATGATACGCGTGTACGCAAAAGAAGAGTCTGTGGAGAACTTGCCAGACGATGAGGTAGAGTTCGCGCTAAAACTGGGTATCTTGTATCGATATGACCGGAAAGAATCCGAGAGGTATAACCAAGTGACTGTACCTTATTCAAAGAGAAAAGTGCTTAGGCTAGCACATGAGAGTCTTCTTGGTAATCACATGGGCGTGGCAAAGACAATAGATAGGTTAGTAAGGAAATTCTGCTGGCCATATGTGTATGGGGATGTAAGGAGGTTTTATCTGTCGTGTGAGAAGTGTCAGCAGGTGGCACCTAAGATCTTATATCGTCCGTTTAAACTAGGACCCACCCATCTGATTGGTGAACCTTTCTCGAGGGTGGCGATTGACGCGATAGGTCCGATAAAGCCTGCATCATAAAGTAGTAATCGTTATGTGTTAACGAGTGTTCATTACGCTACCCGATAACAGGAGGTCCTTGCGTTTAAAAACATTGATTCAGCTATGGTGGCTGAGGCTTTTTAGGAGTTTGGTCCAGAGTTGGTGTTCCTGAAGAGATACTAACTGACCAAGGAATGCAATGTGTTAGCCAGGTGATGGTAGAAGTGAACCGGTAACTTTCCATTGGATACCCTACTTCTATCCGTGGTGCAATCATCTAGTAGATCGTTTCAATGGGACTTTGAAGCAAGCTCTGAAGACGGTGTGCGAAGGTCGGCCCGTGGACTGATATTGATACCCTGCTTGATATATTTTCCTCTACTCAAAAGAAACTCACAAAGCCACGTGATATCTACATATTGTAATATGCCTTGAAGGTTTCTAATACGACTCCCAATCTGCCTTGAAAGTTGAAAGTTCCGTATTGATCATGAAATAAAGAAAAATGTTTTTAAAATAAAGAACCCAGTGCTTCTCCACTTATCGTTCTCTCTCTGTCTCTCTCTCTCTCTCTCTCTCTCTCTCTCTCTCTCTCTCTCTATATATATATATATATATATATATATATATATATATATATATATATATATATATATATATGTGTGTGTGTGTGTGTGTGTGTGTGTGTGTGAAACAAAAACTAAATTTTATTATACGTCAACATCAAAACGAATAATCTGATTGAATTATTTAATAAAATAAGTTATTTCCCTTCCCGATAAATACACAAAATAGCTTTTTGATTATTCTACGTAGCCAGTAGAAATATTCGACTCTTACTAAGGTATAAAACGTTTGCATGCCATTTTTTTGGTATGAAAATAATAATAAAATAATAAATTAATTGGTTCTATCAAGATATTGATAGTAAGTCAGTGTTAAGGATAAATATTTAGGTTTAATGTTTAAACCTTTAAATATTTAGGTAAAGGTTTAAATGAAACTGGAAATAGGAGTCAGACATAATCATCCAAACTTAGTGGAAATATACATATCATTAAACAATGTTTCAAAGCCAAAGAAGTGTTTTGTAAGTCTTGTTATTATCTGTTATGTATCATTTTTTCTGTAATAATCTTGATAGGGTCTTGACCATATCTATACCTATAATCAACGAGTAAAAGTATCACAGCAAAGAAGAAAATCACTTGCGTTTTAATGGTTGCTTTCTTGCAATAAACGCCTGTGTAACAATAATAAACTATATGTTTAAGGAAGAAAGAAGGGCCATTTTATCAGCATAAGTATCACATGGTACAGATTAGAGACCGAAATAGGCGCTTATTCTGCTTTGTCGTTTTAGTTCTGCATCTCAGTGGATATTCAAGTCACCCATCTCTCAGCTTTGATTTCCGAGATTCAAGCAAGGAAACAACAGAATAGCCTTGCAAAGCAACATCATCAACGGTATTGAATGAGTCAAAAGACGCAGGGGGTGGGGGGCTTACGACGCACTTAACATATGTAAGATTTCAGGTTCCCACCTCACCCATTAAAAGGTGAACAAGTTTATATATCAATGTTATTGTTTCATTAAAATCCAGTAAACAGGCTACGACTTCACCTTCTTGCTCTAAATTGAATTTGATGTCATTTGCCCGCAAGATATGGCATACACTGCGAATTGCTTCCGGACAAACAGATCAAAATTGAAGTATCCACAATGCGATGCGTACGCCGAACCATACCAAGATAAAATATAAACCTGATTAAATAGATAAAACCAAATAAAACAACCTGTTTTATAAGTCGTAGATTTTGGGTAGATTAGTGATTTATTGGCTACGAAGATAATTATTTTATTGTTCGGTCCAATTAAGAACAGTAAATAAAATAAAAATTAAAGCCTCACGGTTCATGGTCGTAATTTACATCATGTGTTACCATTTGTAGTTTCAGTATAACTGTAGTGTCTGTTTTGCGAAACGTTTAAACCTTTTATTATCCTCTTGTTTATTCTCATTTGTTTGAAAATTCGAATATATTTCGCAAGTCTATTTATGTATCTTTCCTTATGTTCATGTATATATAGTTCATTACTTCGTTTGTTCATTCTTTCATTCATCTTATTCTTACGAATACAAATGTATATGCATCTACGTTTGTGTTCGTCCGTTCTTTTGTGCATTGGTTTTAATTATGAGACTAACTAGTGAGTTAATATTATTTATCAAAAAACAAAACAAATGCATTAAATTATTCATGGCAATCTGAATACCAATCAGTCAAAACAAAACAATATGTCAGAAAAATATTATGGCACGCAGTTATAATTCTAATTGATACGGTTGTGGGAAAGGGATTCCTGAAAAGTATGTGATTTTTAAAGAGTGAAGAAATAAACACGATGTAAAACTATCCATGCATTAACGTTTCAGACATTAAGAAGACTGTACATGTCATAATTGAGGTAAAAAGGCAAATCAGTTAACCAGTCTATGTATTACAAGTCATTACAGATTGAAGGATTGAAGTGGGCAGATTTGTAAAGGTGATATTGCATCTGATAGCTTTGTATAATTTCTCTTACAAGAATAATTTTTCATTGAGTCATGACGAACATCGTGCAATTATAAATATTACCAACATAATTGAAAAAAAAAAAATAAATATAAACGTTGTTGTGTCCGTCCATCATTAGAAAATTATATAGCTTTATTTCATTTCCACGCCCAGAGTTTCTATACCATTTACTAGCACGAGGTCATTGCGGGTCGAGTTCTATCATAATTGTATTCGTATGTAATCCAAGCTGCACGTTGTTTGTGAAGTAAATACATTTTCGATCATTTCGATACTATGTACTAAATAGAGACACGCATAATCACTGATAATATTAATATAAAGGTGAGTTGGCAACGTTCCATGTTCTGTCGTAAGCATTGATAATCGTTTTATATATGGCCAACTTTGTGGCCTTTTTCTTAGAAAAACGGTGTGTGAGACATTAAATGGATCAAATACATTTTATTTTATTAATGTGGAAGGTAAGGTACAGCTAACGGCGATTTACTATGAACAAGCAATATCTGGTGAAATCATAAAATCAGAGCGCAAGTGGGCAATTACCATCCATTCATCGTGTGTTCGCAGGTGTTATGCCGGTAACACGTGTGAAGCTATTTGTCTGCCTGCGATTTAATAGTATGACCGATTCCAGATTTGAGTGTTTGCACCATTTCCACATTATCTATAAAATATTGTTTTCTTTATTTAGAACTGAAGTTCACTCATGTTCATCGTAGACTCTCTCTCTCTCTCTCTCTCTCTCTCTCTCTCTCTCTCTCTCTCTCTCTCTCTCTCTCTCTCTCTCTCTCTCCGGTGACCTAAGTTGTTAGAGCGTCTGCCTCAAATGTGGGTGGTCGCGTGGTTGAATCCAGTCGAGTCATACCAAAGACTTATAAAAATGGTACTAACAGCTCCCTCGCTTGGAGCCCAACATTAAATGGTTAGTGTTAGGACTGGTCAGCCTGGTTTCAGGATAAAATGACTAGGTGGAACATCATGCTGCATGATGCCACAGTGCTAGACATCACCATAAACTGCCACACTGAGATTGTAGCGATATGACTGAAAAAGTTTCAAACCAACTTTTCTACGCTAAAAATACAAATTACATACAAACTATTACCTTGAGAATAATACAGGGCTCCAGTGTCCTGTATGTTAGAAAGTCAACCCCAGATGCGGGAGGTCGTGGGTTCGAAAGACGCCTGAGTCATTCCGAAGACATAAAAATGGTAATGACAGCTGCCTCGCAAGGCGATCAGCATTAAGAAGTTATGACTGGTCGGTCTGGTGTCAGGATAATGTGATTGGGTGAGACATAATGCTACCTGTTTGCTGCATGATGCCTTAGGCCTAATGCTAAACATCACTATACACTGGCATACTGCTAAAATCGTAGCGATACGACTGTAATATTGTTAAAGTTACGTTCAAAATCCAAAACGCGCAAACACATACACATACACACACACACACACACACACACACACACACTTTGAGAATAGCATAACTTCCAGTAATGGAAAAAGATGATCCCATAGTCATACATACACCAAGACTGTGGGAAGAAATGACAATCGTTACTTTTGTCGCCGTTTATAAACACTGCATTCCTACTCCGCGGTCTCTATCACTGGAGGGTTTATGCTATCTTTGCACAGGCCAATTCTGTTTAGGGTTTGGTTTATTCTATATTAATACATACCTACACAAGGTACACTCAATGATTTGGTTTAATCTATCTTAAATCAGGTCTACACTATAGTTCGTGACAATAAAATGGCTTCTTATAATGAAACATGTCTTTCTAAAATGTAACTTTTTTCCCTTTTAGACATCGGTGCCTCATGATATCATGTCGATCATCACAGAATCAAAACACTATTTTGGTTTGATTGGCCTTAGCAAGATATTGTGCCTGCTGGATTTATTTGCTTTTGCTTGCGATGAGAGTAAAGTGTCGCGCCTAGTGAAAAGAAACGGCAGTCAACCCGAGTTGATTTTGGAATTGAACCCGGTATTCTCGACTAGTAATGTAACATGCTAATTACGAAACATTTCGCGCCTGTGTCACAAAATTTTCTGTGTGTATTAGATATGGATCAGAACATTTCTTTTAGGGTTCCAATAAGATTTGTTTTAAGGAATTTTACCTAGTGTCTCAAGTTCACATTCGAACGTGACACTGAAATCCAAACATCGCATTAACTTGGAGGAATAATGAAATAATTTTCAGCCTGGTATTTTTGTTTACAGATTCTGCATCAGGATTTTTTATCATCAGATATGTATATGTTTCATTTTTTCATGCTAGTAAATAAACGTGTGTGTGTGTGTGTGTGTGTGTGTGTGTGTGTGTGTGTGTGTGTGTTCGTAATTAGCATGTTGGATTACTAGTCGGGAATACCAGGTTAAATTTTCAGATCAAACCGGGTCGGCTGTCGAATCCTTTCACTAGGCATGATATTTAAGACTGGGTACTAAATAGGTTGGTGAATTTACACTCATGCTTTTTACAATAAGTGTTTATGGACAGATGAATGTAACAGAATGTATCACCATAGCACAAACGTTTTATTTTTTAAATAAAAATGTTGATAAGATTATGATGAAAGTGTTCAACTTAAAGGAATGTATAGTTTATTCTGCAGATGGGCAATCATATCAGACAGGCATTTACAGCAAGACTCTACTGCTTATAGTTTCATTATAAAGTTAAAATAGAGCTAATTTCAATTATAAATTCATATTTGTATGTGCTATTGCGCACAGCTGTCTAAAGAAGAATCGCATTTAGCGGGTGTTCATTATTTTTTTCGGTCATGCAAGACGAATTAAAACAAAAGTAATTTAAGGATAATAAAGTGGGTTAAACGTACCTGGGTTCTTCTGTTATTTGTGTCAAATATCCTCGTACAGTCCTAAATGGAAAAAAGAAATATGGTATTATGTACCAACTATACTCAATTACAAGTTTGATCCACATGCAAAATTCCATTTATTCAAATTAATTTTGCAAACGGCTTAAAAATGTGCTTTCATGAACAGATAATATCCAAGAAATTTCAAAGTTAGTAAAACACCACAAATGCAAAGATTGTCTATGCTAAATTTCATGCAATAATATCCGTTTGCATACTTAAAAATCTCTTTGGTCAAATCAAATCCAGATGTCTTTTCTTATTATTATTTGCATAGAATATTGTAATAAGTTTGAAGCACGTGCATTTATTTATAGTGCTCCGTCGTACGGATTTCTTAGATGTTTGTGATTACTTGTTTAAATGTGGGAAGTCAGTGCTCGGAATATGTTCCTCAAATCAATCAATCAATCAATCCTCTCTGCGCCGTCTGGCGCTTGAGGCAACAGCAAGGGAGCACCATTTCCGTCTGTCGGCAGCTATTGCTGGGGCGGTCTGAAAGGTGAGGCCTCTGGTCTTAAGGTCTCTCTCCACTGTTCGTCGCCAGGTCTCTTTGGGTCTGCCACGGTTCCTTTTCCCCTGTGGGGTCCATCTCAGTGCCACCCTTGGTAGTGAGTCAGGGGGCATCCTGCAGACATGGCCGAGCCATCTCCATCGCCGAGTTGAAATGAACTCAGCAATGGTGCTTGCACCCGCTCTGTGCCGAAGTTCCTTGTTTGAGATCGTGTTTGGCCAGAAGATCCTCATGATGCGTCGCAGGCATTTGGTTTGAAACACTTCGAGCTTGTGTTCTATGTTCGCAGTGGACTTCCAACACTCTGAACCGTACAAAAGGACGCTCAACACGTTGCTCTTGAAGATACGGATCTTCGTGTGGACGCTGAGGCTTCTTGTCCTCCATATAGGGTTTCAGCATTGCGAAGGTCTGGTTGGCCTTGCTGATTCTTGTGACGACTTCCCTTGTGCTATCTCCATCCGTGGCGACCTTACTGCCCAGGTAAGTGAAATCGTCTAGTTCTTGCAGGGGCTGGTCGTTGATGGTGATTGCGTTGTCCACCCTAGTATTCTTTCTCAAGACCTTTATCTTCCCTATGTTGACTCGAAGACCTATGATATTTGCTGTCTGTACCAACTGTTGTGTCTTCTGTTGAATATCGTGGTGTCTGCTTGCCAGCAAGCCGATGTCATCGGCATAGTCCAGGTCATCCAGCATTGAGGTCAACGTCCACTGTATTCCATGCCTCTTGCCCTCTGTGGTGCGGCGCATGATCCAGTCAACGGCCAGTGAGAAGAGGATTGGAGAGAGAATGCATCCTTGCTTCACTCCGGTTTCCACCCTGAATGGTTCAGTGAGTTAGTTGCTGTGTATTACTCTGTACTCAGAGTTCTCGTACAGGGACCTGATGACATTAACAAGTTTCTTAGGGATGCCATAAAGTCGTAGGATCCTCCACACAGAGGTTCGGTGCAGGCTGTCGAAGGCCTTCTCAAAGTCCACAAAGACCACATAAAGGGATCCATTCCACTCATGAGACTGCTCAAGTATCTGCCTCAGTGTGAAGATGTTGTCGATGCAAGATTTGCCTTTCCTGAAGCCTGCCTGTTCCTGGCGTAGGATGCCGTCCACATCTGTTGTGATGCGTTGAAGAATGATGCGGCTAAAGATCTTACTGGAGAGGGATAGCAATGTGATTCCTCGCCAGTTGTTGCAGGTTCCCAGATCTCCTTTCTTGGGAAGTTTAACTATGATTCCGGTTTTCCAGTCATTTGGTGCTTTCTCACTATTCCATATATTTTGGAGAATCTGGCAAAGAAGCTTCGGCGTCTCTGTGTCTTCTACCTTCAGCATCTCGGGACACACTCCATCATCACCAGGTGCCTTCCCATTCTTCAGCTTGTGAATGGCCTGCTTGACCTCCTCAACAGTGATGTCATCGCAATTGATGTCAAGGTCCTCCTCTGCTTCAGGAATGTCAGCGAGTACTGGTGGGTCTGGGCGATTCAGGATATACTCGAAATGTTGCTTCCATCTTCCAGCTTCTCCTCCACTGTGACATAGTTTCCAACTTCATCCCCCACTGGAAGGTCGTGGTGCTGACTATAGTCGCCCTTCAGTTTCTTTGTGTTCTGATACACCGTTTTCATGTCTTTTTGCCCTGCTGCTACCTCTGCCTCCTTTGCTAGCCTCTCTGCGAATTCTCTCCTGCCTCTCCTTGCCGATTTTTTCACCTCCTTGTCTTTTCCTCCATACTCCTGCAAAATTCTCTCTTTCAGTCTTGGTGATCTTCTTAATCTGTCTTCTCTCTTCTATGCGAGTCCATGTCTCTTCTGATATCCACTCTGTCTTCCTATTATTCCTGTAACCTAAAACTTCTTCTCCTGCTTCCTTCATTGCTCTGTTGAAATTGTCGATGGTCAGCGCTGTCTCATCTCCTAGAGCACTAAACCTATTCATTAAAACCAGCCTGAATTCATCCTTCACTTTTGGATTCTTTAGCTTGCCCACATCAAAGCGTTTATTCCTGGAGACCCCTATCCTAACTTTCCTAAGCTTCAAAGTCACTTTGGCCACCAGAAGAAAATGGTCACTGCCAACGTCAGCGTTCCGCATCACTCGCACATCCTGCAAAGAGTGTTTCCACCGATCGTTGATCATGATGTGGTCGATCTGGCTCTGGGTTCTGCCGTCTGGTGACGTCCATGTAAGCTTGTGGATGTCCTTGTGCTCAAAAAGAGTACCTCCTATGACCAAGTCATTCTCTTGACAGAAGTTGACCAGCCTTTCCCCGTTGTCAGTCATCATGCCTATTCCATGGCGCCCCAGGGTCCTCTCTCTGTCTTTATTGTTGCAGCCAACAGTAGCATTGGAGTCGCCAAGCAACATCAGCATGTCATGTCGGGGGACGTCCTCTAGAACGGTTTGAAAAGCGTTGTAGAAGGTCT